>JADMLD010000336.1:0-44764 GCA_017589585.1 Phylloscopus whistleri | reverse complement strand
TCTTGGATTCCCATCACCTCTGTTCCTTTTTTCCCCTCTAAGCTTATGAACCACATTGTTGATTGTAAAAGCTGAAGAATCTCTCCTTAGGAAATACACCCCTTTCCTGTTGCCGAGAAGTAGCTGCACCCATAAGAAGCTCAAGGACTTAGATGCTCAAAACCCTTGCTTGATCCTTTGGGACACATCTAGGATTACTGCAGAAATGCAGTGGAAATCTTTACAAGTGGGTTGGCAGATGACCTCACAAACTTTCCTGCTCTTATCCCAAAAGAGTTCTCTAAAACCTAACTGAAGATAAGGTTGGAGCAGTGTATGACTAAAACATGCAGAAGGAAAATGACTTTTCCTCTTGTAATGCCCAGTTACCCAAAGCATATAAATAACTAAAGAGCACTCAGGCAGATACATGGCTGTAAAGTAGGAGCTGAAAAGATCTATTGACCCCATCTGACACACTTTGCAAAGCACAGCTACAGCCCAGCCGAGTGCTGCCATTCAAAGGCAGCTGATAAGAGGCAGCACAGCAGTCCTGAGGGGACCACACTTGGTGAACACAGACAGTGATTATGCTGAAATAATTAACACCTCTAATCAAGCAGAGGATGGCAAGGTCCAAAACACTGATTTTGTTCCTTTTATTGAAGAGAAAGAACCTGTTCTTTTATCCTAAACACTGTATCAGCCCTATGTTCACACTGCTACAAGTAACAAAGCTCTTATTTTTTCACAATCCACTCTGAACACACCAAACTGCGCACAGTATGAGCTGATAAAGCTTGACTTGAACATTTTTTCTGAATGTAAATTGCTGTAGGCTTTAAAGGACTCCAGACCTCCCTGGGGTAAGTACAAACTATTTTTAAAATGGATTTGATAACACGTCTGTTTTAAAAGTCAATTTGAAACAGGGTATGTCTGTGTGCTAATGGGAGTAAATGGGATTGTGAAACATATGCTTCAGGCCTTAAAAAAAAAAATAATGCAAGAATTTAAGGACACAAATGATAAAATAATAGCAATACTGATTCACTCCATCTTCCAGTCATTCTCCATATACATCCAGGTGTATGAACATCACAACAGAGACATACTTGGCAGCTGTCTGTAAGTCAGCTGTTTGATGCAAACTGCAATTGAATTCCAGCAGCCAGGGCATAACATGGGGGCAGGGAGGGCTTCCATATGGAAGAGGTTTTAAAAGCTATTTTATATGTGGGTATACACATAAATATATCTATCTGTACCAACTTTTTACATGTATTTTTACATGTATCCATGCATATATGTATACATACACAATTTTTGGACAAGATGTCCACAGATTTTTACTTACCAGCAGAGTGTCATAGTACCAGCCCAGCCCTTTGTATATTCCCACTTTGAAATGTCTCTTCTCTCATCTGAGCTCTCAGAGGGCACAATGGGACAGACAGATGCCTTTAAGAGTAAGATAAGGGAGGGTATTAGGGAGTTTCCCCATCTCCAAGGGAAACAGCAAATGTGTGAGGGAACCCACTACATTGGGAGGGCAGGAGTGTGAGCTCCCAGACAGACAGTCCTGTGAGACTCTAGAACTATATCATTAAAAGAGAAGCCTTGGCGGGGGAGGGGGGGGGGGGGAGCAGGACAGTACCACCACAGAAATGAAGAGTAAACAGCACTTTAAAATATGATGGCAAAGCTTCCATTATTTTTAATAGAGCCAAGGATTTACCACCCTTATAAAACCAACATGTCTGAAGTATTTTCCCACTGGCTGTCTCAGCACAGTGGTGGATGAAAGAGCAAGCAGCAGTCTCCCACAGGTATGACTCTTCTGCCCTTGAACAGCAACTGGGACATGTGGAAATTGCAATTTCTGCTGGTGATTGATTCTGGCTCCAGCACCATCCATGACTCGTTTCTCTGCCAGCATCTGCAATCACAGTTTGCCAAGATCAAGTTTCACTCCAAAATAATAATAAAAGAAATGCTGCCTTTTCTCAAATTAAAAAAAAAATCTAAAGAACAAAGGAAAAAGATAAAAGGCCACTTTGGAATATCTTAGAGAATTAAATTGTCACATTTACTCTGAATCATTTATCTCATAGAAAATATCTACCTGTACTCATCACTTTGTTCTTGTTTATGCCATTTCTACAAAACTATGCTACAAATCATTGGGCTTAGAATGACTGTTTCAGTCAATGTTATGTGGAACTGTATGAAGCAGTCAGAGAAAAAAAAAGACACTATATCATTTTGCCATTTTCTTGGAGGAGAAAGCAAAACAAAGCCATGATTTAATTTTTTCAAGTTAAATGCTTTAAATGTTTGAGGTAGGGGTAGAATTAACTTGTTGAAAATGTTATCTCTGTCCTCACATGTTGGGTTCTTGCTAGGTCTGTAGGTCTGGAAACTCCTTAGGCATTTTCCAACTTGGCTAGAAAATTCCCAGAGAGATTATATTGACTTGTTTAGAATTCCTTAGAATTGCCCATTGTGCAGACAATAGATGGACATCTATTTTCTAGTCTAAATGTTCCTTGCAGTGCAGACTAGTAACAGGGATCTGAGTGCTATGTTTGTCACTAAGGCATTAGAAGTGGTCAGAGCTATAACTCTTGCAGTAGCAATGGCAGCATTTAAGTGATAATAGGAAGATTTCTGTGAGAACCAAATTTTTTTTCTTTCTTTCTTTCTTTCTTTCTTTCTTTCTTTCTTTCTTTCTTTCTTTCTTTCTTTCTTTCTTTCTTTCTTTCTTTCTTTCTTTCTTTCTTTCTCTTTCTCTCTTTCTCTCTCTCTCTCTCTCTTTCTCTCTCTCTTTCTCTCTCTCTTTCTCTCTTTCTCTCTTTCTTTCCTGACACAGAATTCAAATAAGAACTGTGCTGTTAAAACTTCAATGTCATGGTGCCTAAAAGAGTTTGTGCTCCACCACAGGGGCAGGAGAGTAAAAATGCCTCCACTTCTGAAGTGGAAGGGGCTCAAGACTGGCAGCACCCCAAAGTGTGGTCTGTAGAAGTGCAACCCCACGAGTTACTTCTTATTGTCAATACAGGGAAATTATTAAAGAACCTGATCTCAACAGAACAGATAGGTGGTTATGAAACCGTACGGTAAACCAGGAAAATATCCCTGTAGGCAAAGCTGTCAAGGCTACAAAAATCTGAAAGTAAAATTGGTATAAATAATTATCTGGAACCAATGAGGCAAGAAAGACAAATGCTGTCAAGAGAGAATGAGATACAAATTTAAAACCCAGGCTGCAGGGAGACAGATGAAAGCCAACCATTGTTACAAAGTACAAGATAAGAGGAACAATGGTGTGGTGATTCTTTTCAGTTGAAAAACAGTAGCCTTAAAAACAGTTAATCAAGCCCAGAATATTCATACATTGCTAGTTAATCTAACTTTGCTTCTCAAGTGTTCTTGTTTTCCATTTTCAACACAACTGAGGAAGATGAATTATGAATTATGTAGATTAATCTCATCCTGGAATTAATTTTCATCATAGCTGCTGAATATTTGTACACAAATACCATATTGCTGCAACGCATCCTACACAAGTAATTTAATGCTGTGAATCCAGGAATGCCTCTTTGGAATGAATTGGTGAAAATTTTAAAAAGCTTTTACTCTGATGTCCAACACTGCACACAAATATTTCCAAAGGGAATGCAAGAACCACCAAAGTGGGATTAGCTGTGCTTCTCTTTCTAAGTTTTCTTGGCTTATAAAACCCTTGCTACTGCACAAGCATTGTAGATCTGAATGTGTTGGTATCAGTAGACCATATTCATAAAAGAAACGGAAAATCTGCAGGGCAGGAATGCAGCTAATAGGCACAAAAGCAAAGCAACAGTCAGGCTGGAAAAGAAAGAGATAAGGAATTGCAGCAGTAGCCACAGAGAAGCTTTTTAACAGGGCCTCAAGTTGTATTGCAGAGAGGTTTTGCTTCTACAATCAAACAGTAAATGCAGCTCTCAAACAAATGTTTCCAGTCCCCGCATGGATCCTCTCATGCCAAGGCACCTTAGATACAGATTTCAACTGCATGCTTCCTGATAAAAGGGAAGCATGCAGTTGATATTTTTTCCTTTGCAGAGAACATTATTGTCAGTTTAGGCAATTTCATTTCCTCCTCACACACACAGACACAGTTCTGAGGGAAGACCTAAAGCTTTGGGCTTCTAACTTCGGTCCTCTTCACTGCACATGAACTGGGGTCCAAAGCAGAAATACCCAACCACACACTGTGCAGGGATCCGCCACAGTCAGTGCTGCACTCTGGGGAGGTAACCTGGGACTTGCATACTCTGAACATCTTTCAAGTGCAGTTATGAATCACATCAAAGGGAACAAGACTGCTGCACAAACTAATCCTCCTTTCTCTTGAGTTTCACCACAATTACACTGCATTTGATGCACAATAGATATCAGCTGACTGAACCGGTGCTTGCACACCAGGGACGTCTTGGTAGGTCCAATAAGCCAGAAAATTCGTGCACAGATGGACAGCAGTAACTGTTATGCTCATCCCTTCCTACTACTAATATTTTTGCAGCTGGATTGCTTTCTTAGATAGAGGAGAATAAAGATCCACACAATAGAGACCAGAGTCTCTATTATTAGTATGCAAAAGCAAACTTCATTAATGTTTACTGACAGCACGACTACTTAAGTGATTCAGTCTGGTGTCCTTTAGTCACAGACTCTTGAGGACTGAGGCTTTCTATATAGCAGCAGGGACCACTTCCACAATAAACACTGATGCTCAGTTAATCCATGTTCTAATTAATTGGTTTTCTTCTACTGTGCATTCACATCTAAAAGGGATTTTTATATCAATTTATCAGATTTAACAAACCAACACAAAGCAGTTAGAGCTGTTGTAGTTATTGTATCCTTTTCCATACCAAGTGGATAGAGAGCATCAGTTTTATTTCTAGTGTGAGCAGGTGCATTGTCACAGAAATCAAAGCCAGGAATCTGGAGCAAGATCCTTGGTAAGTCAGGCTTAAAGGTGACAAAGCTACACTTCCCTATATTATGTATTAATGAACCCAGTCCGGCAGAGCCAGAGAGGTCTCTATATTACAGAAATCTCCACAACAAAGCATAATCAGTGGAGTTAAGCTCATTAACAACAGACCCAAGTGTATGTCAATGCAGTAGCAAGAAAACTATTATTTATTAGAGAAAAGATACTCATGGAAAGACAGATTTTTACCTCCATCAGCTTACTAACCAGCTGTTTTCTCAGAGATGTGGATAGAAGGAGAGCTACATCTCATTTGCTTTTTCTCAAAAACATGCATTATAATACAGCCACAGCAATAGATTTGCTAGCACAGGGTGATCTTTCTGCATTTTGGGTCACAAAAGTGTTACCATTAAGGGTGACAAAGGTAACCTCTAAGTAGACCTTAATGTGCCAACTTTCTCTGACCCCTCTTTGAGTTGTCTGCAGATGTACATGCCATCAGTCCCTTTATGTTACTATATTGGCTTGCATATTCCATCAAAAGAGCTTAGTTTCTGGAAAAGGAACTAAATTTCACTTTCTGTTCATGTTTTAGGTTTCCAAGTGTTAGTTTCATTTAACATTAGCACAAATCTACAACACTTCCAAAGCTACTAACTTATAGGATCATTTCTTTAGGAGACATTAGAAGAGGTACCTATGTGTTCTGTATACATGAGAAAGCTGCTGGAAGACTTGGGAGAGTTTCTCCTCCTCAGAAAAAGATAAGAGGAATAAAAAAATCTTGCTGCATGGGGAGAGAAAGAGCAGTTAGCAAAAAGTTTCAACAGGACCACTTCAGGGTTTCATCTAAAAACCCTGAACAACAAAACATTCTAGCTCGATCAGAAGAGTTAGAATTAAAAGGAAACATAGTATCTCTTCAAAGGAGAATGTCAATGAGGTAGAGATTGCACTAAATGCTGTGCAAGGAAAGTACTACCTCAAAACTCTTTACCTGGCTCATACTCATTTGTGCATATTACACTTGCTAGACTTATTTCCAGACTTGACACGGGCAAAGGCTACAGACCATCCCTATACCACAGGATTATCTTCCTCCTTCACACTTCCTTGGTTTTATCTACTATTTACATTGATCCCTTCCTGAATGCATGCACAGAAACAGAGACAATTATGTATGAGATTTAATGGGTGACAGTAGAATTCTTTGCACAACCACCTATGCTTTCACAAAATCATTATTAAACCTCACCTAAGAGTGTTTGCAATGACATAACAACTGTAAAGTACCCCACAGGCTTTTTGGTTGTGGTTCAGTTACCCTTTCCTTTCCATATCAGTTGCAGCAGGAGAGAAATTACCTTACAAGACACTATTGCTGACAGTTGCTTACAGCCATGAGGCCTCATCCCACTCCCATCGGCCTCTATGACTACACCAACAACAAAGAACAGGTCCTTCCAGCAGTAAAAAGATGCAGATAATTTCTTTCCAGGAAGCAGAGATAGATGTGCAGCCAGGAGTTTATTGGTGCTTCCCTTGCATCTGTCTTCTCCAGGGAGCTTTTTCCTTGTTCGTTGTTTTTTGCTTTTGGTCCTCCAGTGGCCCCCTTGGCTGCCCCAAGCAGATGCTTTCAGTTGTCATTGAAGGCAATGACTAATCATAAAGTTCCAGCAAGACAGAACAACTCACTGTGAAATGAAGCTGCACTAAGAAGCCACTGGGATCTGTGACCTGCAGGATGGTTTGAGAGAGGTGTTATTTTCATGCTACCAGTCAGAATTGGTTCTTGAACAGCCCACCAATGACAAAGTCCTAGTTCTTGCTCCATTTCCCCCCAGGAGAATTCATTGTACAGTCCTAAAACAGGTCTTCTGTGAGGAGGAGCCATCAAAATACAGGTGCAGTCAGGTCTCATGTCAAAATCAATGGCTCCATCCTCAGGGATAAGTTTGCCTCATGAGCAAGGCTGAAGAAATCCCCTCTCCTTCCATTTCATTCCTTGAGCTTTGTCATCCTTCAGTTACAAAACTAAATATCACTGCTGTGCTGTTTGAAGCAGCTCTGATTAATTCACCTCCCTGAGACATAATGATGATAACTGCAACAGAAGTGGAAAGCTCACACCCAGCTACCAGGCACCAAATAACCAGAAATGTAGAAAAGAGAGCAGGTCTGACTCTAACTGCCCTGTTTAATGGCATGGAGATTGCAAACTCTCATTTCTCATCTGCTGCAAAAAATCTCCTGCCATCCCTTTTCTCTATCATCCTCTGAATTGCAATACGAGACACAGCTTCAGTGCTGCTTACCTCCTGCCATTAAGAGACTTCTACTTTTAAGCATATTGAAGAGCTAAATGTGTATTTATGGTACACAAAATGCTTTGCTTAGCCTTATAGGGGAGAAAACTGTGTGAATCCCTTTATGTTCTATCACTGAGATGTGTTTAGCATTCCACAATCAAACGTAATGCAAACTGGCATCAGTTTTACTGAGAATAATAAGCCAAAACATAATGTGAATACATAAAAAGTGTTGTTGACAGCCTGTTTACAAAATTGAGGACTTTAATGCAGATTTTGTTTTAGCACAAAACCTATTACCATAATAAGAATACCGTCTTCATCAGACAACCTGTTATCCTCAGCTGCACTTTTTTGAGAAGCCTAACTTTCTCAGACACCCTGAAACTTGGCTGCCTCACAGTCCTCACTGCCACTAATCCCATGTATTTCTGAAGATTTTATGAAAGCTTTTCTACAAATAAATATGGATGTTCTTCCCACTTCTCAGTACAGATATGTTTACATTATTAAACGCTTGCCCTTTGGGGACACAGCATTTTGTCAACCTCCAAGTTCAGATTTACATGTACAAACAGGGCAATTAGACAAACATTTCAGTAGTTCAGCACTTTTTCACAGACAAACACATTCCCTTTCTCCAGGTTATGAAGGTCAGAGTAATAGAGCTAAGATAAATAACCTTAAATATTCAATCTAAGGTCCAGTTCAGGAAAGCAGTTAAGCAAATGTTTCACCATTCAAGAACACAGATGCCTTTTTAGAAACAAAATATCATTTAAATACTTCTATATAAAAATGTTTTTCCCAATTAAGGGCTGTCATAGGCTAGGAAAAGCCTGATTTTGTTCCAATCGGGGTCAGTTTGTGTGATTGACAAGTAATTTATCCAGTAAAAGACAAGCTGCGACTTTCGGCGAAATGCTTAAAAAGGCTGGATGGGGGGAGGAGCGGGCTCTCTCTTACTCCCCGGTGTGGCAGGCCGGGGACAGGGAGCGGCCGGGCCGGCTGGCCTCGGTGCCCCCCCACCCCGGGGCGGCTGCGACGGGCCGGGCGGGCCGGGCCGGGCCCCAATGCTGCCGGAGCCGGGGCAGGCCGGCCTCGGTGCCCCCCCCCACCCCGGGCGGCTGCGGCGGGCCGGGCGGGCCGGGCCGGGCCCCGATGCTGCTGGAGTCGGGGCAGGCCGGGTCGGAGCTTTAGGAGCCGCTGTCTCGCGGAGAGGCGGACAGCATGGAGAGAGAGAGAGCTCGGATGGAGTGCCCCTTCGCCCTTGTTCTTCTAATCAAGCCGAAGAAACCAGCGCACGGCTTCTAAACGACTCAGTTTCCCGCCGCAGAGCCACGTGGGCAGCCCAGCAGCCCGAAAAGTTTAACCTTTCGTTGTGAGCAGATGGACTTTCCTAAACATCATCTTTCTCCGGAAGAAGAACAGTTATAGCGAAGGAACTATGGAAAGACACGGCATGAAGCTACAGTCGGTAAGGGAAGAGTGAAAAGGACTTTAAGGCAAAAGGACAAGGAGTGGCCTAATTTTGGCTGGACATTTCTGGTAAACTATAAAGACTGAACTGGTTTTGTTTCCTGTAACATATAAATGCTTTTGGGGGGATGTAAGGTTCTAGTTAAAAGTGATATGAAGCTTTTTTGCTCCTAAAGAAAGAGGAGATTTGTTTTTGGGTCTTGAGATGATTTTGGAAATAGAAAAAGAGAATCTTTGTGTCATACTAGAGGAGGCATCCTTAAACAGTACCCCAGTAAGCAAATATGGCCTATGTGCAGTGTTGAGAGAACTGCTAATGAGTATGGTATGTCTATATAGAACCCAGAGAGACTCCTTTCCTAAAAGAACTGATAAAAGGTTATTTTTAAAATGGTAAAACTGGCTGAAGTTGCAAGTCATGTCTTTTTATGTTGAGTGAAGAAAGGTAAAAAACTTAGAAAGAGAAAGAAAGATGTTTTAGAAGTTTCATTTGTTGTTGTTGTTGTCTTTTTTCCCTTTTCTTGTTGTTTTTGTGTGTATTAATAAACTATCTTTGTAATTTAAAGATAGGCCTGGTTTGCTTTATATTCTTCCAGTCAAATAAAATATAGAACGTGATTAAACCATCACAAGGGCTTTCTTTGAAGAACATATGCTTAATACATCTGGTTGGGAGGAGACATTTCACATGAGCCTACCTGAGCTTTGTATGAAGCCCAGAATTCTGTGATACCTTTACTATTTGTTAAAACAGAAAAAAACCCAAAAACCATAGGCATTTGAAATCCAAGGAGGACTTCTGCAGGCAACAGTGCACAAAGAGAATGAATGCAGCCATTTAACACAAAGGTGGTGCACAAGGCTCTGTTTTTTCTATAAAACACAAAGGAACAAACCTAAGCTTGGTTGAGTAACTTTTATTTTGGTATTCTCCCTCTCCTGAGTGCTTGCCTTGCAAACTCTTTCAATGTTTGTGTATGCAGCAGGTATAGACATTGTCTACATATATGTCTACATATATGTCTACATATATCTCATCAATAGAAAAATTTGTTGATGGGTTAATTCTTAATTCTTTTCCTGTACAGAGATGCCAATTCTGACAGATATTTTACATAGGCAACAAAATTGAAAAATCGTACCTAATTTGGACAACAGAAAATTCATGCAAAATTTAATTATATCAGGGAAATTTACTGTAAAGGTTTCAAAAACCCCTTACAACAAATGCTAAATCTAAAATGTAAATATTTACAAATTTAAATATTTAAAAATCTCCAGTCTAGTTATATACAGTATATATAACATGTTCTCTGGATTTTGTTACTATCTAAAGGTGTTTATAGCAATTAAAATGCAAAAAAAATTTCCATTTTCTCTTAATTTACATTAATTTGGAGTATTTATCTGGAAACAAATTTCCAGCTCTAACCTGCCTTGCAGAAAATATAACCACCTACTTATTTTTCCAGTCTGACAGTGGAAATAAGAATACAGGAAGTATTTTATTGCAAGAGAAAGGATTGTGTGATTATGTTTTTAATATTCATCTCCCCTTAATCTTGTTCTTGACAAATATCTTGAACTGTCAAGTGGCCTTATTTACTGGCAACACTGAAAACTGTGCCTATAATGACAATATTTATTATCTGGAATGAATCCTGACAAGATTTTGCTTGCAGTCACCATGCATGTTGTGCATGTGCATACCTTACATCATATATAGCAGTTAACTGAGGTCTTTGAGCCCAAGTAAATTACATTTGGACTCTTCATGGGCTTCAGCTGGTACGGTACAAAAACTCAGCATACATTATTCATATCTTTCTTCAGTCTGACATTAATATTTCTTCCTATTTTCACAAAGTCAAGACAGAAAAATTTCCTCACATAAATTATTGCCAGTCAAGTCACACTGCCTGGGACCAGAGCTGGTGGATCTAGAAACATTTTTCTCTGAGTTCAAAGTATTTGCCCACATTAATCCCCCAAGTTGTTTTTCCAGCTAGATCTTAAAAACAAACAGTCGTGTGTTTGCCTGTGGAAATGCACATACCTTTAAGGCAGAGAATGTATGAATTAGATTTCATTGCTCACAGCTTTAACCACCACTAAAAATCTAGATCAAAATTTAATAATTTATGTGCTACAATCAAACTAGCAGCACTAAGTTTGATATATTTCTATCGAGCTGGTAAGTTGCTCCTTATTTATAAAACCTTAAAAAAATATGTATGTACTCCCCAGGTTTCCTTTTTTAGGTGCTCTGGGAGCTTAATAAATAAATTCACTATCTATAATCTGTAGCCATCTGAGTTCAAATGTGAATTCAGGAAACATAAAGAGAAACAAAATTTTCTAAACCATCAATAGTTCTGAGTCAAGTAGAGGAGAATCTTAAGTTTTCTGTTTATGTCCATGAGCCCCAGCACTGTCGGACTTGCTGTGAGTTTTTACTTCAATTCAGTGTCTGTAATGGTCTACATGACCAATGCATGAAATACACACAAGTGGTCACAAGTACAATAGGTGTATATATATTAAATAGAAGGAGATTATGCCCATCACTGACATTAGGAAATAACCCTTTTTCCTATTTTCCTTAAAATTGTTTCTAAGTAAGAGGGGTTTTCTCACCCTCATAAACTTTATTAAGGATGAGTAGACAGAGGCCATCCAGAGAAAAGTGGGACAGGAAAAACAAAAAAAAATTAAGGTTTTGTTTGACAAACAGAGTGTGAATGAACAAAGAATAAGGTTTAAAATAGCAGATATGTATGAAAGGAAAAAATCTGGTGGACAATAAATGCAAGAGGAAAGAAGAAGGCATGAAAGGAAGCAGGAAAAAAAAAGAAATATCTGCAGCTCCCTGCTGGATTATGTCTCTTGTTGTAGCAGTCTGCAGGAACCTTACTCCTATTATCTTGTACAGTTAGGCAGCTCATACACCATGGACAAACCAGTATGTGTTGATTTTCTTAAAAATAACAGCAAGTCTTTTACTCCAGCCAGGATAATAGTAGTGATGGGCAAGACCACATCTTGAGAGGGCTTTTTTCCCATTACTGATTCATTAGGCAAAGCACTAACTGAAACTACTGCTAATGAATCACTGCTGCCTGTCAAAGCTGCAACAGCAACCTGAAAAGAGAAAATAACAGTATGTGGTCAACTTTAAACATAGTGCAAAACCCCTTTTGCTTTTTATTATTTTGAGTAGCTCCAGGATGTTGCTAATCTTATAATATTCACCCTAATAAGAAATGTGTGAAGAAAGGTTTCTCTCTCATCCTCTCCCTTTAGAGCATCTATGGAAGAAGATTTTAATCCTTCTCTCAATAAATCACCAACACTTGTTGATTTTCAGTTGTCCTTAATAAATTGCTCAGATCTTCACATGCTGACTTCATCTGAGCTGGTTAGCACTTATTCTGAATTGCTAGGATTTCCTATCATAAATTCACTTCAGAAATATTAATTTAATGCTTCAGCTATTTCATTTTTTTTATTTGGTTTCCAATCATTTTCCTACCATCCCATTGGAACAAACACAGTGGCTTATGCTTAGCATATTTATTGTCTGTCTATTTCAGGTGCCACTGATTTTCTGCTGTTGGGAACCTATGAATTTTTTAATGTGGGTAAATGTAGGGAATAACCATCTGATAGCTGTTACACTGATGTGTCCACATTTTTATTAGTATCTAAAACAATAGATTGTGTTTGCATACAGCTGCATATTTTGCTATGTGTTCAATGATATTTTTTTCTTTTGCAAAACCTAAAAGCATTCATATACAAAAAAATATCTTAGCAAGCACTTCAGAAATTTGGATACATTCAGGAAACAAATATGTGAACAAATCCCACTGACTAAAAAAAGCTACACAGAAAACCAGCAACACAGCAGGAAATAGAAGCCTTTTATTCCTGGACCTGTTCCCATATACTAAATCTAAAATCATGCTGAGTCACTGGAGGAATTCTGCAGTGCCAGTTGTCTGAAGACAATTTCTGCAAATAGTTTGTAAATAATATTTGACTTTTTAGATGAGACCTTTCTCTTCCTGGATGGTCAAGCAATTTTCATTTATTACCATACCTTTTAAATTTGGTGTCTTAGAAATAATACACTTTATTTCTACTTTTATTAAGAAAACCAGAATTGCTTTCTAGGACTAGACTTAGTGTTAATGAAGATATGGTACTAGAAGCTTTATCATGTTCTTAAATAAGTATTTATGACTAGCTGTGAAACAATCCATGCGATTAAACAAGTTTCCTTTTATAGCTGTGATCTTCATTTGGCTTATTCCTCAAATAATAAATCATGATATTGTTCTCGAGACAGTTGGCTGTTTCTAATTCTACTACTTAGTTCTATTATTCTAATAGAATTGAGAAACATTTTTTGAATCATACCTCAATAGCATCTTGCTAGCAAGGTGTTCATAAACTCACTGTGCCATAGAGGAAAACATTTCCAGTTCTCAAACTCATTTTTATTTGACTTGTATTTACTACAGAGATTAAATATATCCGGTCCAGCAGCTCTTAAAAATATTAAACTACCACAGTATAAAGGGTATGTCCCTTCCATGAAGCTCTAGAAGGAATCAGGTTGGCTCTGCAACGGTCACATATATTTAAATGGTCTAGAGTTTGAAGTAAAATGTTAAATATGGAAGTTTAAGGGTTATTCAGAAGAACATAATTAATAATAAAGAATTACAAAAAAACCCTAGCAAGAGCAAACAACTGGGAAAAAAATGTTCTATGATATTCACTGTGGACAGTTGTAAAATAAAGTAGATAGAGGAGCAAAATTGACCTTAACTGACTGCTAAACAATGTGAGCTAATAATAATCCTGCTTGCTATTGTAAGATGTTCTTCTATAAAAATATATTCCTCAGTTTATTTGTTGATACAATCCAAGAAGTGATCTTAACAATTATTAGGAATAAAGTGGAAAACCAGAAGAAATAAGAAGGCTGCTGTGTAAATCCATGGTGTCTTGGCTTGTGCTGATACTTCTCACATTTCCAACTTGAAAAGGCCATAAAACTTCGGAAGGTGGAAAAGAGGATGAGCAAAAATATGAGAGCATTTCTTTATAGCAACTGAACAAACAGACTATGATGTCCAGGCTGAAAATAGACCTTTAGAATCATGATTCAGAAAAAAAGATGGCTATGCATTACCCCTTCCCAACCAAAAGATTTGGGAAAGATGTTGGGATAGAAGTGAAAATAAATTATCAAAGGACAGGTAAAAAGCAAACATCTGGAATAATTTTTCCATGGTGTGTAGTTTATCTGTGATACTCTTTGAGACAGTTGAATTCCCACAGGTTCAGCAAGGAGCTGGATAAGTTTGTGGAAGGACAATCCATGAGCTGTAATGCAATAAAGGTGCCATCTCTCATCCAAGAATCTTTGGATCACAGAGAACACAATTTTGTGTTTGCTCCTCTCTTTGAAAGAGCTGCTAAGCCCAACTGCCAGGGGTAGATGCTGGGCTGAGCAGCCCCTTGGCCACTCTCAGTGTTATTCTTTGCTAGTAGCTCCCTATTTGGTGAAGCTCTAGTATTTCCTTGATTCTTTCCTTGCTTCCAGTAACTGCCTTGCTTATCTACTGAAGATGGTTTCTTTTACTCAGCATGGCTTACGTTGCCTGGTGGTGCTGTAATTCATATGTTGCTGTCTTACTGCATTTTACACAGCTCAGAAAGGGCAAATAGACCTCAGAGAATCATATATTTATATTTACTATATGCCTTAAAACAAACATCACCAAATAGCCTAATGGGATGTCAACGAAAATGAGGAAACCATCCTCTGAGATCAGCCACAACCACACTAAAGATAATATACTTCTATGTTATTTATTACTTAACTAATATTTTATTTAGTTTTAGAGAGAATTTCACTGGAAAAATAAACTCCACCCACTCTTCAGATCCAATCCATTTTTATGGAATCCTGCACACTACTTTTGTCAAGGATGTAGCCAGTGTAATTGTGCCCTTTTGATGTGCAGATTACATTGATAGCTATAATGGAAGGCAATGAAAAGTGTACTTCATTATCTTGAAATTATCTGAAGCACCTGGGCAATTTTCATTATACTCACATAAAGCTCTGTGTAAACAAACAGTTTTATTTTATTTTTACAATTTGCTTTTTCACTTAAGGTCTTACAGAGCTCTTGGCTGTGCAAAAGAAGAAAAAAGATTGTTGAAGGAAGGAAAGTCAGTTTATATTAAGAAAATCCTCAGCAAAACAATATGGCATTTAAAAAATTCCTTGAAGCAGAATAAACTCAAGTTTGGTTGCCTAAAAGTGTTATCAACATGATTTTGTACTCTCTGTACATTATTTGTCTTCTTTTGACAGGACAAGTAACACAGCAGAAGGAAAATCCCATTCGAGTCCTGTTGATGTAGCACTTCTGAAGCCAGTGAGATCTCTCTTGCACCAAAGTGTTCAGAAGTATTTGCTGACATGAATAAGTGGATATCATTTGCTGCATTTCTGTTTTCCTTTTTCCAGCAAAATGTAAATGCAAACATGCATTTTTGTGCTAGCTAGTGTGATCTCATTATTAGCACAATTTGGTCAGAATCTGCAGGAAAGTTTCAAGGGTTCAGAAGCAGGATATGGCTTTAGTTAATATTTTTTATTCCTTACCATACACAATTAAAAATAATAACACACTGTTTTGTGTGACTATAGTCTCATTTTTATACTCCTATATGAAAATGGTGTTTTAATGGAACAGAAAAGAAAAAAAAAAACACCTTAAATTGTCGTGTTTTAGCAGAAGCTGATTTTGCACTTTCTAGGGCTTAATACAACAGTCTTTGTGCAATCAATGACTGCCCCAATATTGCCCCATTGTGAGAAATATTGAGGGCTATAAAATACCCCGTGACTATTTTTAACCAGAAATCAATGTTAAGCTGATTAAAATAAATGTTTGTTAAATTGAAACAGAATGCCAGTTATTACATAGTAAACTGCTCCTTGACACTGAGGGTGAGACAGGCCAAATTCAATTGCAAAAAAACTGTCTGAAGGAGTGTCTTTCAGGGTCATTGCTTATTCTTTGTTTTGTTTTGATCCAGACTTATTGCAGGGGTTTGGTGTTTTTTTGATTGGTTTTGTGGGATTTTTTGTTTGGGTGGGTTTTTTTGATTTTTTTTTTTTTTTTTTTTTTTTTTAGATCTATAAAAGGAGACAGAAGTTATGGTGGTTCTGGGAGAAGATCTTCTGTTCTACAGATGGTCACTGTTAGCACAACCTCGAGGTTTCTCAGCAGTGTTGCAAAATTCAGCCCCATCATGGGAGACTTCACTGATCCAGGGGGCTGAGCACGGGTGGGGATGGGTGGGGATGGAAGTGAGAGGTCTGGTGTCAGTGGCAAAAGCTCTTCCCCTCTGCTCCACACGCTTTCTCTGCTATCACTGAACCTCCTAGGAGGGGTGGCAGCCCTTGCTTAGAGTGGGTGCTGTGCCTCATTTCCATTGGCCTCTTAATATCACATTTCACACTTAAATCCTGGTGAGGGATGCAACCTATAGATGAGTGAAACAGGATGTATGATTAATCTCACATCTCCTCACTTTGGCGGGGGAGATACTGCTTCTTTCTCACTTACCTGGCTACTTCAAGGACTAAGCAGAAGGAAAAGACACATTTGATCATTTCTATTGGCTTCCTGTAATTCAGCCTCGTCCACTTGAGTTGCACTCACCAGGTTGCCAATTTTTCTGACTCAAGATAAAACACACCCACCATTATTGGCCATTTCAGACCAAACCCACCAAGGTTTTGGAAGATGGGAATTGAGCTCTTGAATACCTCACAAGACTTAGTACTCATAATGAAAATTTTGACCTGCTGTGGCAGCCCATTATACAAAACAATATATGGGGTTTAAAATATTATCACCAGAGAGATAATGGAATCAAAGCCAAAATATGAGTTCATTCTTCCATATAGTGTATTAATCTATTAAAATATTTAGAGTACTCCTTCACAAAAGTGATTAAATGGAAGATATCTGATGCTTTATCACTATTTATGTTCATCCTTTTGTAAGAAGAGTAGTTTATTTTAAGAAAAAATAAGTAGAAGCAGCCTAAAACTGTTTAGGAGCTTAAAAATGAACTCCCCCCACCCCCCCCCAAAAAAAAAAAACAAACAAAAAAACCACACACACACAAAAAAAAAACCAAAAAAAAACCAACAAAAAAAAAAAAAAAAAAAAAAAAAAAAAAAAAAACCAACAACAACACAAAAAAAACCCAACCAACAAAAAAACCCACCAAATAAAGCCACCAGGGAATGCAATCCTGCTTCCAAAATAATAATTCCTTCTACAGCACATTTTCAGGACATGTGTTTATTTTTAATGTAGATAATGGTACATCCTTCATAGTGTACAGATTTTCTGCTTAACTGTCAATTATTACAACTTGAGTATTAGTTACTTTCGTACAAATAGCTAAATATATTGACAAAGAAAAATGAAGCCCTAAAAAGAAATTACTGAACATCTGCTATTGTGAATGAGTTTTTCATCTGTGACTATACTCAGATTGTGTCAAAACAAACTTTCAGGCACAGCATATCCCCTTGAGATGGTTCCTGTTTATCTGCACACTAATTGCATTCATAATGAAATCTATGCATTCTTTTAATTTTGATTGTCTAGTTCTGCATATTGTTCATAAAACAAAAGTTTATGAATGACCATATCTGATGTTTATGACAACAATCATTTTGATTGATACCATATGTTGGGGTTCTACACATCTTTTTCCTTTCATATGTGTTCTTAGCATTCTGATATAAACTAAACAGAAGAAAAAGCTTATCTGAGTCTTGAAAGTATAAATTACTATGAGTTCCAACCTACTACAACATGAGCAACAAGAAGATAGCACATCCCAATGGTACAGGACACGATCATCATGGGGAAACCTAACCTGCAACAACAATAAAATAAAGATTAATAAGGATACCATAGTTTGTTCTCCAAAAAATTTACAAAAAGGATATTTGAATTATCCTACACATTCCAAGTGAATAATAATATGTTTATAGCAATACCAAAAGCAGAGATGTACTGAGCACATAACAGTCTAATATTCAAGCTCATATTTCTACCTCCAACCTTGGAACTATAAGGTCAAAATTCACATAGTTTCATTAGTTTCAGAACACCTCTTCCAATTTACATTGTCTCAGAATCTTGCATGCCTTGTTTTGGCATTTTTTGAGGGTTTTTTCCATGCACACAACATGCAATTATACAGGTAAAATAACAATTCTTACAAATTATGCAGCATTAGAAATTATTTTCAAGTGTGCATCCCTTCAGATTAGGTGTGTGATCCTGGTATGGCACTTTGTAACACAATATATGGATCAAACCCATTAAATTGTTTCCCTGTTGATATGAGTCACATACAGCTAGCACTCCTATTCCATACCTGTCACCAAGTCTAACAGACTTGAGTATTAACAGACTGTTGGAAACAAACCCCAGGCACTCGTAAAATTGCTAAAACTTTGTTGTTCTTCCCAAAAAGCTATCTCTTTTTCACCACAGGTAAGGATTTTCAGACAACACCCAGATTTAATAGCTCTTGTAAAACAGAAGAGCTAATGCATCTCCTGGAGTTATTTTAGGGGAAAAAAATAAAATAAAAAAAAATTAATTTCCTGGCTAGCCAGCTCTTTCACAGACCCTTCCCATTCTTCTGTCAGCCAAAGTGATCTGTGGCATTTCCTAATCTCACTTAGATAGAAGTGTCCTGACAGGACAAAAATAAAAGCAAACCCAGCAATGGCTATAGGAATAAAATAGGGTGTCTAAAACCCTCTACTACATCCTTTAGTAAATTTAATGAATGCTCCCTGTGGCTCCATCCACATGGCAGGCTGGTGAGCTGGAGATTGCTGCAGTGCTCATAAGAGCAGAGGCTGCTGCTTGACAGAAAACATAGATCTCTTGACCTCGCAGTTGGCAAGCAATGAGCTGGCACAGGGAGGAGTGGAGACAGAGCAGATCTTAATCTGTATTAATGCAGCCTAACAAACCTCCCTGGAGAATGCACAGTAGCTCAGCAATGAATGGCAATATGATGTCTTTGTGAAGACTGGCAAGGGGAGGAAAGGATCCAAAAAGATTCAAGGGCTACTTGACCACTGAAAAGAGAACAAAAAGGATCGTTCAAAGTTGGAGGAGGCACATGCAAGAAAATGGATTAATTATACAGGGCCACATGCAGGAATTGGGATCATAGCACCACTGTCACAGTGCCAATCAAATGTGTAGCTGGAGCCAGAAGCAGCCGGCCTGGGGAGGAAGCTCACTGCACAAAGTGTGGATGCTTGCATAGGGCACAACTGCAAAGCTGTTATTCTCATTGCATGGGCAATTACCCCACAACTTGAGGTCTGAATTTCAGGCTCACTGGCCTGAGCACTAATGTAATTGGATCAAATTCAATGTGGAATTCGTGTACCAGAGCGAGAAGAGAGAAAGGCAGTCAGTAAGTATTAGTTACTGCAGAGTTAATTGATTCCCTGAGTATCATGAGATCATGCTATTTACACTACCCATTGCTCTTCCCCAAGGAACATAAAGTTCCTGTCCCAGGCCACATATAATACAATGTACAGCTACAAATGTTTTCTTTAGTTATATTAGGTCCAAGAATGCATATTCAACAATGTAAAAGTTACTTCCACCCACTCTTCTTTCCAGCATACCCCTTGGAATCAAAAAGGACCACGTCGTCCATTTGTTCCGCTCCAGGGAAAAGGATCAGTGGAGTTTAGAAGTTGTCAAAACCTTTTGTGTTCTAAACCTTCAGATTCATAAGAAACACTAATGACAATATTTGGCATTAAAATACATTTTTTGCATCCTGCACTGCACTTTCCTTGTCTCTTCCTCTCTGCAGACAGGGATACACACAGAGCCTGCATGATCCAAAAGGTGCATCTCGGCTCTCTACAGCCAGCTGAGGGAGGGTTTACCACTGCAGGGAGGAAGCAAGGTCAGATACAAGGAAGAGAAGGATGGCAGGATTTAGCAGTCACACCCTTTCCCCCTCCTCCTCTTCATATTAGAAGCTTACATTTAAAACTCCTATCTAAATGAAATTGCCCAGCCTAAATAGACACGAAAAGCAGATGTTAGCTCAGTGTGAGACAGTGAGAACATTTCAAGTGAGAGCCCCAGGGATCTGTTTTGGACAAAGTTTTACTTATTAATAACTTCAGTGATCCAGTAATGAAAAGCTTGCAAATTGTCCCAGTGTGGGAGAGATGTCACTCTGTGGAGAACAGAATTCAGCATGTTCTTAGCAAATCAAAATAAGAATTTGAAATGAACAAAATGAAACTCTGTGAAGGTAACTGTGAAATATGTATTAGAAGTCAACTGTGGGAATAAAACTAGCATGAGAAGTGAACCTTTTCACTGGAAATGACCTAGATATTGCTAATTGTGTCTCACTGCAAGATTTTTGGCCCTGTATTTACTGGGATAAAAACAAAATGCTGTATGATTACTCTGGGAATAAATTCCATTTTTAATAAGTTTCTATGGAAGTGAATTTTACAGTTTTCTTAGGTTATAAGTTTATCCAATATTATTTGCTAAATAATAATAGTGAAGCCTTTGGGGTCAGAATTGAGTTTTCTTGAACAAACTGATCTACATTACCTTGCAGCTCTATTTTGTGATGCTTCAAGAGCCAGCAGGATCCAGTATGTATAAGACCCAGGTTCATTGCCCTGTTCTGCATGACTTGGGACACAAAATACAAGATGTTCTCATGCATGAAAACCTTGCCTACAGGCACTACCTTCATTGACAGCTCATGCTGTCTCTGTGCACAGCTTGCACAGCCTGTGCATCCTTGGGGAAATCTGTGGAAGGAGCATGCCTCCAAAGAAATGGGGAACCTTCTGTGGACTCTCACTGGAAAAGCAACAGCAGAAATCTCCCAAGACCAAACCACTGACAGTGAAAGAAGACTGGTGGTAGACAGGAGTGAGAGTTAAGAAAGAGTTAAAGCTAACTTCTCCTCCTATTTGTATTTGCAATTTCATGCACAATTTAAATTCAACCCGTAGAATATCATCAGGCTTAAAATTTTGGGTTTTCTCAGTTTGTGTCTGTTTCATGCTGCAAGTTCTACAGAAGTTATAACCTCAGCATTTGAAGAAACAGACAGGGCCTGGACAGATGGCAGACACTAACTGAACATGAACCAATAATGTGTCTTTGCAACAAGGAAGGCTAATATCTTGGGATGCATTAGGAAAACATTACCAGCAGGTCAAGAGAGGTGACCCTTTCTCTCTATTCAGCGCTGCTGAGGCTACACCTGGAGTGCTGGATCCAGTTTTGTCCTTCCCAGTACAAGAGACATGGACATAATGGAGAGAGTCCAGTGAAGGGCTACGATGATTAACGGACTGGAACATCAATCATACAAGGAAAAGCCTGAGGGCTGGGGCTGTGCAGCCTGGAGAAGAGAAAGCTCAGAGGGGAACTCATCAATGTATATAAGTTTTTGAAGGGGTTGTATAAAGAACACAGCACCAGGCCTTTCTCAGTGATGCCCAGGGAAAGCACCAGAGACAGCACAAAATGAAACACAGGAGGTTCTGTCTGAACACCAGGAAACACTTTCTTGCTCTGCTGGTGACCAAGCACCGGCACAGGTTGCCCGAGGAGATTGTGGAATCTCCATCCTTGGAGGTATTCAAAAGTCATGTGGATATGGGCCAGGGAAATAGGCTCTAGGTGGTCCTGCTTGAGAGAGACCTCCAGAGGTCCCATTCAACCTCAACCACTCTGTGATTCCCACACTTTTATTTGTTCCTCTGCTATTCAACACAGGATAAGTAAGCATCATCTGCACACCTGAAGATTGATATCTCATCAGAAAATATTTAATGAAGAACAGGAGACATAATTTTGCTCAATCTTGGACAGTCTCTCACTATGCAGTGAGTATATGCAGTGCTTTGCTCTGGAATTTTGATAAACATGAGCTCATTCTTAAAAGAACATCTAAAGGTCTCCAAAAGCAGCGTCAATAAAGATTCTCTGGTGTGGGCACGCTTAGGACATACATAAGGTTGGTTGTGAGCAAAAGGAAAGTTACACATTTTAATGAAATGTCATAATTCAATTTGCAAAGTAAGTCATTTTCTCTTCAACAAAAGGATATAACCACAATAGTCATCTTATTTCTTCTTTCCCTTTCTTTCAATGCAGATACCTATTATTTCAGTTGTATCAATCTTTCCATCCTTCATAGTCTTTGACATACTGATCCAGAAAGGAAAGTATGGACTTTGCTAACAGCTTAAAGAAAACATACTCAAAATGTTTATCATATACCCATGACCCTTTCAAATCAAGACACCCACTGTAGCTCAGAAAACAGGTGGCTAAAACTGCAAGTGATCATTAATTTTGCATTAAATTACTGTAAATTTCATGTAGACTGGAAGTACATAAAAATTACAGTGTGGTTACCTACTAGTTACCATACATAGGAGTTTCTGTGAAATTTAAAACAGAGAACAAAACCTATAATTCTATTTTCATCTGCTTGCTAAATTTATAATAATCTCTCATGATATTCTGTCTGAGTCTATGCCAAGATTTTCCGTAGAATTACTTCCAGGAGTAAACTTAAGATAGGGAAATTCAAATCCTGAGCAAGAAAATAGAAAGGTGCTATGGTCTGCCTCCCACCCTCTAGAATATTCTCCTAGAGGTGTTTGGCTGTAACCTTGACATAGTTATGCTCAGAACAAGCAAAGCCTGAGCCTTTCCTTGGCCATCCAAAATTCTGATTACTGAAAGAAAAATTTCAGACTTTACTTTTGTGAGAATGGTTGGTCTGCCAGCTCCACCTGGCAGTTTCAAATGACTGTTAATACAATATTTGTGGCAGTCTCTCTCTAGGTCACTGTGGTGCAACTGAGGTTAAATACAGGACTGTCAGAAAAAGTGACTCTGAAAATTATCCAAAACCTATTCATATATGGTAAGTTAGTAGCCAGTAAGAAAAACCATGAAAAAAAGTTGGAAAACACATCACTTCTAGTAAAAAAGATACTGTAATTGATATTTTAAAAATCAGCAAGACAATTGTCAGATGACAAGGGTATCTGACTTTTCTTTTAAAAATAAATATACAATTCCAATAGAAAAGTGTGAAATCCTTCAGACAACCAAGGAAGAGCACAATCTCAAGTACAAAAACAGACCTGAACACACAGAACTAGTGACGATATTTTTTCTCAGAACAGAGAAAAGACCAACATAATGCAGATAAATTTGTGTGGCTGGCTGGACCCACCTAGATGATGCACATCATGCACTTTGGTCAAACAACCCTATTCAATGCTACAGGTCTGGGAAAGAGTAGCTGGAAATCTACCCCATGGAAAAGGACCTTGCAGTGCTGGTCAACAGCCACTGAACATGAGCCAAATTGTGCCCAGGTGACCAAGAAGGCCAATGGCACCTTGGCCTGTAACAGAAAGTGTGGCCAGCAGGACTGGGACAGTGATTGTGCCCCTGTACTGGTGAGGCCACACCTCAAGTCCTGTGTTCAGTTCTGGGCCCCTCACTTTCACAAGAAAGACATTGGGGTTGCTGGATTGTATCCATAGAAGAGCAACAGAGCAGGTGAAGGGGTTGGAGCACAAGTCCTGTGCAGCTGAGGAAGCTGGGGTTATCTAGCTTGGAGAGAAGGAGGCTTGGGCTGACCTTATTGCTCAGCTACCTGAAAGAGGCTGTGGCAAGGTGTCAGTTGGTCTGGGCAACCAGTGATAGGGTGAGAGGAAACATCCTCAAGTTTTGCCAGGGAAAGTTTAGGTTGGATGTTCAGGAAAATTTCTTCACTGGAAGGGTGTTCAGGCATTGGAACAGGCTGCTCAGGGAAGTGTGGAGTCACCATCCCTGAAGGTGGACTCTGCAGTGTTAGGGTAATGGCTGGACTTGATAATGTTCAGGGTCTTTTACAAGCTAAAGATTCTAAGTTTCTACGAATATTACGAGATCATCTTCTCTATAGACAGACAAGTTCATACCCTACTGAAGTACAGCATGTCATGATAAAATGTGGCATAAAGATCCAAGATGATAGTGCTTTTTGTGACTTCATGTCATCACATATTAGCAATATATTTACTCTCCACATCTTTTAGGCTGATCCCAAAACAAATTTTATCCTCAATTTGCAGCTTCTGGTTTTGTTACAAAACCTTTGCGCCATTCTAAGGTCTAGGAAATGCAAATATATGTAATTGCTCCAGCTTCTTGGGAAAGCCATACTTATTCCTCTCCCACACATCTGTGTAATGAGGTGTGGTTGTGAGTCTGAGATTAAGGAGATTAAAATCATCATGGCCAACTAGAAGAGAAAATCAATGAAGTATGCCTTGTCTGACTGCACTTGTTCTCGTGTATTGTTTGAATGGTTTTGATACAAATATTCTACTAATGAGATGGATTTATACAAAACTAGTGAGGTTTACTGTGCAAAAATGAATGCATTAGGACTGTTGAAATAGGTTTTGCAATATTTGCAGTTACAGTTTGTGTATTTTATGAAACATTTAACATATTGTAAACTCACTTCTGACAATTATATGCTTTTCTGCCTTGCAAAGAGCAAATTTGAGGCTTAAGGACATTTTTCTTAAAACACCTTTTTACAGCTCGAATCTCCCTGCTATAGAAATGTTGCACAAAATAAAATGCTTTGAATGTTTTAAAACAAACTTTATTTACCCATTTTTTAGACTAAAATGTATTTGTATATGATCTAAACAAAGATAAAGGGTATGGCAGAAATTTACTGTGGTTTATTTTAGCTCCAAAATGTTTCAAATTAAATAACTTTTATGAACTCTTTATTATCTTGTGCTTTTTTTTTAGCAAGGATTCAGGAAAGGAAGTTGCTTGAATGTTATTTCCACTAATGTCCTTAATCCCAACCTTCAGGAATGGTATCTTGGGGCACTTTTCTTAGGCTTTATTTTCTTCCAAATGTATTCTTTTATTTTGGTTAAAGCACAAGATAAAAGGAAATGACATTTTATGATAAAGATTAATCAGCCCATTCTTTAATAATTTCATCAGAGCACACCCAACTATTTTAAAAGCCCTAGACTTTGCTAAAAAGCCAGATGTTACATAAATAGGAGTAAGTTCCACTCTGTTCCCCTCTTTTCTCTCCACTTTGAGATTCTTATTCCAGTGACACACAATGTAATGATAGAGAACTAGTGTACACAAGTTCACCAGGACAAAGGAGCAATGTAATTGCATTTTGAATGAAGAAGTAGAAGGATTTTTCCTGAGAACTAATGATTATTTTTTATTATGAATTCAGCAGATGTCTCCTGATAAAAGGCTGTTAATGATGTAAGGTCAGTAAACTTTCCACCTCAAACCCTATGCTACAGGCTGCACACTCTAAGGGAACAGCAGAAAGTGGAGATTTTCATTCTAGCAGGCTGCACACGGAGGTGTCCCTCCCACCCACCATGAAATGTTAACCAAAGGCAAATGAGGGGGCAGATGGAGTCTCACAAGCCCTCACTGCCATCTTGGTACACTACAGTGTACAGACCTTTCTCTCTCAGAGAAGCCACAGAAGCTCTTACCTGCTCTTTACAAGGAAAACTTTCATAAACAGGTCTAATTTTAAGTGCACTGGCAAACTAAAGTTAAATTAAACAAATCCATTCATTTAAGTGCATCCATTCCACAACATGTTTAAGCTCCCATATAAAAAGCATTAGAAAAATAAATAATATATAAATATACCCTCTGGATTGTCACTGGTATATATACCAACACTTTTAACGAGATGAAAGAAAATCATAGAATCATAGGATGGTCTGGGTTGGAAGGGACCTTAAAAATCATCTAGCTCCAACATCCCTGCAGTGGGCAGGAATAACATCTCACTAGACCAGGTTCCTCAGAGATCCCTCCAGCCCAGCTTTAAATGCTTCCAGGGATGGGGCATATGCAGCCTCTCTGGGTAATCTGTTCCAGTGTCTCACCATCTTCACAGTAAAGATTTTTCTAAAGTCTAATCTAAGCCTACTCTCTGTTTGGAGCCATTATAGTCTTGTAAACAGTCTCTCTCCATCTTTCTCATAGGCTCCCTTCAGGTACTGGAAGACCACAACAAGGTCACCCCGAGGAGACCTAACAGATGGAGAAGATGGAAAAAGTATAGTGTGGGCAGGCAGATAAGTACCACCAGCAGGGTGACTAAACATGGGCTTAGCTACATGAGCAGTTCACAGATATTGTTATCAATCAGTCAGAAGCATCACTGTCTAATTGTTACAGATGGCTGACTCAGGCCTTAAGGCACTTCCAACTGATAGGGCAGAGTTTGAGAAAGTCCAGTTCTCAATTCCTAAAAATGTACTACATTTTCAGAATTTTCTTTTGAGAAAGACACATTAGTTCTGGTGTTGTCATCTAACCCACACCATCATGAGTGTTACTCAGGCCTATTAGTGTCTGAAGGAGGGAAAAACAGAAATAAAAGTACAGGATTTTTTTTTTTTTTAATTATGAAGATAATTAACTGTATTTATATTTTCAGCAAGTGGATGAAAACTAAGATGCTTGCTACACTATTTTCTGTCTCTCTCCTCCCATCTCCAACTCTGCAGTGGAAGAGAAGGATTGCCACTCCAGGAATGCAAACATGCAAATGGGTCTACACTTAACTGCCAACAGAACACAGGAGGGTAATAGAAGCTCACTAACAAGTGAGTTATGTAGGAGATGACCTGGGCCAGTGATTTACACCCAGATTACACGTAGCCCTGTCTTCATCCTTTTTCTGTTTAAGTCTTTTGAACAGCTTGGACTGTCAAACCATTGGTTTAAGTGTAATCAAGTGATTCTGAACCGTTCCTAAGTCCCACCAGAGAAACACATTATTTTTTTACAGATATGTCTTAAGATATTTTCCACGTTAGTTTATTTCTCTAAATTTGGCCTTTCCAGCTAAGGTCAACAGAGTTTTGAATTTTCTGCCTTAGAAAGAGAAGGTAGAGTAACATACTTTAATGCATTTCTAATGCAGCATTATGAAAAAAAAAAATCTGAAACAAGCTAGGTATTAATATCCTTACAGTGCCAGAGACAGAATATGAGTGTTTATTGAGTGAAATATTTAGATTTTTTTTTCCTTTGCCTTTAGAAAGTCTGTTTTTAGATATTAGAAAATTTATCTATATGATGACATTTAGTTTTGAACCTGTAATAGTTTTTTTTAGCCTTTATTATCAGCAAGCAGTAAAGAAAATAACAAATTGCTTAATAACAAAGAAAAAGGAAAAAACCCACAAATACTTTTAAAACTGTTTAGTAATATTTAGTAATATATGTCAAACTGTACCACAAAGGAGAAAAAACAAACACAGAAACCCTCCAGCCCAGCACTCTTTTATGAACTTTCCTAGGAATAATCCTTTCCTTTTTCTTTACTAGACTTTTTTAAGACATGTGGAATAAAACTGACATCTCACAAGAGAAACAAACAAAAACCAAACCAAACTCCCCAACAACCCAAACAAACACTCTCAAAGAAAGCTCCCCAAACCAACAAAACTTTATTTATTTTTTGGGAGTGAGTTTTGTACCTCCTCCCATAAAAGCAGTTCTTAGACACAGAATTTAGACAGAATTTAAAACCACTCTCATTTCCTAACCACTATTGTTTTGGCCTTTTAGCTATTTTTCTGTTTTAAACTTAAGAGTAGCCCTATTTTAGTAACCTTCACTGAAGCTGAAGAACTGCAAGTATAGATCAGGAAGCTACAGTTCAAGTGTTTTACTAGTGCTGTTTATATTAATGAAGTACCCCAGAGTGTAAATATAATCAGGAAGATAATTTGTTTTTAAGTTATCAAAATTCACTGCTAAGTTCAAGCAGCAAAAAAAAACAAGGAATACAGTAAATACTACCACATCTTTTGTGTGAAAAATAGTGTCTAGTTTACACAAGAAAACAAAAATTTATTTCCTATTCCATAAAAAGCACTACTTCCTTCAAGCTGTTCTAAATTCAAATGCATTATAATGAAAATAATGTAAACACTAAATCTTCCCTTCTTCTGATTGTGCTGGGACGCACCAGGATAGTCTGTTTAGCACATTATCTAGTAACAGGGAAAATCATTTTGCTAGTTCTATTAAAAATATCTAACTATTTGAGAAAATTAAATGACCTGTAAAATTATATTATGATGTGACTCCAAATGTCTGTATGATGTTTGGCAGGCAAATGTAAAGCACTGGATAAAGTAAACTCTAGGTACAGAAAAATTAATATTTTCTCATAAGAAGGCTTATTAATCAGGGTATATATGGCAAATGTATACAAGTTTCATACTGACAGTGTTCTCTGAGTTTCCCAGATTTCATCTCTCTTTCTGCCATCTAAGTTTCTTTTTGTTTGGATCTCTTGCAAATTGTTCTGCAAAACAGTGTTTGGAGGTACAGAATTTCTCCAAGCAAATATTCTCCATCCAGCACTGAATAATTCTGGTAATTGCAGAATTGGTAAAACTACCCTATTTAATTAGAAAAGCACTTTTTAATTTCAACAATGTTTGAATAACACTCTTGTTCAGCAACTATAGTGACTAATCAAATTGAGCATGTTGTAATTAACTATAATCTTGGCATTTGATGAATCTGAATGAAGCTGAAAAAAGTTGGAATTTTTTTGGAAAACAAAACCAATTTATATCAGAACATAAGACACTGTACATGTGAGAATTTATGTGTTGCTCAATACAAAAAACTGTGTGTGAACTTTGTATCATCTCCCAGGTGGCATAGAAACAGAAACTGAGTTAAGGCAGCTTGGCTTTTTCTCTCTCCAAGTCAAATTACAAAAAGCATGTAAATATGTGAGTTCTTCACTAATTCTTCTCTTCTTACAATCACCTCTGCTTGCCTGGACTTGTTCCCTTCTTAAGCTGCCTTTCCTTCCTGCTCCCATTTATTTACTCTTTTAAAACCCATTTATCCACAGCTTTGGACACACAGTTTGTTGGAACAGGACTATCTTCTCCCATTTCTTTATGAGCTCAACCCCAGTTCCTGGGCACACGCCTCGTACTCTGGAATGAATGACCTTCCAAGAGCTGTTTCTCTCCAGTGACTACAGTGAGAGCCAAGGATGGAAACAAAGATATCAGCACTGTAGAATGGAAAAGTGAGGTGAGATGAATCCTGACTTTACTGACAAGCAGCTCCATCAAAACCAGAAAATAATGAAGCCTTATTTCCTATCTATTTGTGTCTTAAGTTTGATTGACTTTCTGTCTAGGTAGAAACCTTCTGTAATTTATAATGATGCTCACCTACATGGATTTTTTCAGCGTGTAAAGAAGTGTGGCCTCAGACTGCTCTTTCCTTCAGTGAGAATATTAATAGGGTTTCTTTCCTCTTCCCAGCCACCAGCTTTGATGACATTTCAGGGATTTTAATTATACTTGAGAAATAGAGCCCCCTATCCCCACCATTCTCTCCCCTGCCAAGAATGTCTGAAGTTGACATGCACATTTAGAAGTTATTAGGTGGAAAACACAGCGACACGTTCACAACAATATGATTGTATAGGAAAGCAGATGAAAAGTTAGTCTTTGATGGAAAGAAAGGAACAAAAAGCTTTTCGAAGACATTCTCTTTTTTTTCTGGAACATACTTGTTACAAGGATATAACTTGATATGAATCAAGAAGCATTAGAGCAAGGGATATAGCTTTGCATGTGCTTCCATTATATAGTTCTACTCTCCAATTAAATCAGAGTGCTTATAGGCTTGGGAAGGTAACAGGGAAGAGAAAGAAATGTGAAGTTTAAGTCTGGCATAGATTTTGAAATTTCGTGTAATTCCTACAGAATTGTTAAGTTACATAGGAAAACTAAAATTCAGTTATTAAAAAAAGAAAATGTTATTATCACAATTTCAGTTTAGATTTCAATTTAAGTTTAAATTTCAACATGATTTAATGAATGCGTTGCTCTTGATACCACCACAGCATGTACTTCCGACTTTAATAGGATAGAAAAGTGAAGTTCCATTTACTGAAATATTTTTAAAAGCTGTATGACAATGTATAATCTCTAACAAAGTTCAAAGGCTTCAAAATTTTAATCAGTTTACAACTCAGGTGTATACCTATTGAACATGAAAAGATTACTAGAGTACGGAATAATATATAATTATGGCTCAAAGTGATAGATAATATTTCTGCATGTAATTTTTATTCTGAACAGTTCTATTCTAAATACTGTTCAGAAATCTCACAAAGGCAAAAATTAATATTCTATCAGTGTACCTGAAAATTCCAATTATTCTTATGATGAAGAAGAACATCTGCCAAAATATAAAGAACAAGTGAACTATTTGCATGTATTGGTTGAAATTATTAGGGATTACAAATATATTTGCAGACTTTTTCTAAATGCAACTACATTATTAAGTTTGCACCAAATACACCGTGCTCCAGTAGTTACAATGGAAATAAACAACTTACATAGTGTCCCTGAAGTAATTTATTTAATGATAAGCTTCAGCACATATTTAGTGTTTCAAATTCTTCTATACATTGACATATTAATTGCTAGCACTTCAGAATATACACTGATTAAATATACATTGTGTCAGAAGATTGTACTTAGATGTGGTAGGGTGACTTTATGCTGCTTGTATCCCCAATCGTCTGTTCTGTTTGTGCTGTATATTGTGTTCTGTACCTTTAAAACTTGTTCTGGGAGTGAAGGGGGAGAAAGAACAGCGCGCAGTTTGTTTTGAGGAAACTGCCTGACTCCCCCACATTGCGGCTCTCCGGTGTTCGTCCGAGGCACGGACAGCGGTGGGACAGAGATCTCCTGTGCTTTTAGTTAGTTTTAGCTAGCTAGCTAGGCAGAGAAGACTCCCTGGACTGTTTTTTTTCCTTTTTCTTGGGACTGTTTAAATCTGCTCGGGACTGAAAAACCCAGAGGAACAGCGAGGGCTGGCACCTGCGGCCCGCCGGGCCTGGACCTTCGGAGAGACTGAGTGAGCTGAGCTACACCCACAGCAAGGACTGTCTCTGTTTGCCATCTCTCTTCGGAGCGGGCAGAGGTTTTATTGTTTCATATTATTAATTCTTTGCATTTGTGGGCATTTTGTTTGTTAAATAAATAGTTTTTTCCACTTTTCTCCGAGGAAGTTCTTTTCCCAGACCGGCTGGGGGGAGGGGCCGTTTGGGTTTACTCTTCCAGAGGAACCCCTTCGGAGGTTTTCCCCAAATTTGCCCTAAACCAGGACATATATTTATTTTGGCGCCCAACTGCGGGGCCTGAGAGAGTGGAAAAAACTTACATTGATTGCATTTTTGGTTGTACTTTGTGTGGGAATAGAGTACTCAGTAGCCATGTTGCTTATTGAATTCCTAATGTCTCTTGGGATGGAGTCCTTTCTGTGTTTCTGTTCCCTAGGCTTTTTTGAGGTTTTAATACCTCTCTGGTCCTTAGGTTTGTTTTCTTATTCAGAGATAGCTCCGATGTTGTCTCTAACACATAGCTTTTACACTAGAGGTGCACGAATTAGGATTATTATTGTCCTGGGCTTAATGTTCATGATTTATAGGAAGTTTATACAGGTACTGGAGTTTGTGCCTGGTATGTTTGGTTTATGGCTTCTTCGTCCTACCCTGCATCCTAGTTCCAGTAGCATGTTTTGGGGATTTATTAATAATTGCACCCAGTTTGTTAGAGGGGATGAAGCTTTTCAGTCTTTTCTTTATTCCTTCTCTTTTGAATCGGTTACATCACTTTTAGAGAATGTTCAATGTCCCGTGACTGTTAAAGAACCCATCTGCAGTAAAACTTCTGAAGGGGGAAGATCAACAGGTACCAATTGCCACTTCGGTAGTGCACCGCCGGCAGTACAGAACAACTCGAGATGCTGTGATCCCCATCCACAAGTTAATCCGTGAGCTAGAAAGCCAAGGGGTGGTCAGCAAAACCCACTCACCCTTCAACGGTCCCATTTGGCCTGTGCGCAAGTCTGACGGAAATTAGAGATTGACTGTGGACTATCGTGCATTGAATGAAGTGACACCACCACTGAGCGCTGCTGTTCCAGACATGCTAGAACTCCAGTACGAGCTGGAGTCCAAGGCAGCGAGGTGGTACGCCACTATTGACATTGCCAATGCGTTTTTCTCCATCCCTCTGGCTGCAGAATGCAGGGCACAGTTTGCCTTCACATAAAAAGGGGTGCAGTACACCTGGAACCGATTGCCCCAGGGGTGGAAGCACAGTCCCACCATCTGCCATGGACTCATTCAGACTGCACTAGAAAAGGGTGAGGCTCCAGAACATCTGCAGTACATTGATGACATCATTGTATGGGGAAACACTGCAGCTGAAGTGTTTGAAAAAAGAGAGAAGATCATCCAGATTCTCCTGAAAGCCGGGTTTGCTATAAAGAAGAGCAAAGTTAAGAGACCTGCTCGAGAAATCCAGTTCTTGGGAATAAAGTGGGAAGATGGGCGGCGCCAGATTCCCACCGATGTTATTAACAAAATCACAGCAATGTCTCCACCGACCAACAAGAAGGAAACACAAGCTTTCCTAGGCGCCATAGGCTTTTGGAGGATGCACATCCCTGAGTACAACCAGATTGTGAGCCCTCTCTACCTGGTTACTCAGAAGAAGAACAATTTCCACTAGAGTCCAGAACAACAACACGCCTTTGCCCAGATCAAGCAGGAGATTGCTCATGCAGTAGCCCTCGGCCCAGTTAGGACAGAACCAGATGTGAAGAATGTGCTCTACTCTGCAGCTGGGAGCCATGGTCTGTCCTAAAGCCTTTGGCAGAAGGTGCCTGGTGAGACGCGTGGCCGACCACTGGGATTCTGGAGCCGAAGCTACCGAGGGTCTGAAGCCAATTACACTCCAACAGAAAAGGAAATTTTAGCAGCCTATGAAAGAATTCAAGCTGCCTCAGAAGTAATTAGTACTGAAGCGCAACTCCTCTCAGCACCCCGACTACCGGTGCTGGGGTGGATGTTCAAAGCAGAGGTTCCTGCTACCCACCATGCCACCAATGCCACATGAAGTAAGTGGATTGCTCTTATCACACAACGCGCCCGTATTGGAAAACTGAATTGTCCTGGGATTTTAGAGATAATTACAAACTGGCCTGAAGGTGAACACTTCAGTCTCATTGATAAAAAAAAACAAGAGCAAGTAACCCGAGCTGAAGAAGCTCCACCATATAACCAACTGCCAGCAGAAGAAGCACGCTACGCTCTTTTCACTGATAGTTCCTGCCGCATCGTAGGGATAAAACGAAAGTGGAAAGCAGCCGTATAGAGCCCCACAAGACAAGTTGCACAAGCCACTGAAGGAGAGGGTGGGTCAAGCCAGCTTGCCGAACTCAAAGCTGTTCAATTGGCCCTGGACATTGCTGAAAGAGAGAAGTAGCCAAAGCTCTACCTCTACACCGATTCGTGGATGGTAGCTAATGCTCTGTGGGGCTGGCTGGAAAAGTAGAAAAAAGCCAACTGGCAGCGTAAAGAAAAACCAATCTGGGCTGCTGATGAGTGAAAAGACATTGCCACCAGAGTAGAGAAACTGTCTGTAAAAGTTCGTCATGTAAACGCCCATGTTCCCAAGAGTTGGGCCAATGAAGAACACCAAAACAACGAGCAGGTAGATCAGGCTGCAAAAATAGAAGTGTCAAAGATAGACTTAGATTGGCAACACAAGGGAGAGTTGTTCCTAGCTCGGTGGGCCCATGATGCCTCAGGTCATCAGGGCAAAGATGCCACCTATAAGTAGGCACGAGACCGAGGGGTGGATTTAACCATGGACAGTATTTCTCAGGTTATCCATGACTGTGAGACGTGTGCTGCCATCAAGCAAGCCAAGCGGGTGAAGCCCCTCTGGTACAGTAGACGGTGGTCCAAATATAAGTATGGGGAGGCCTGGCAGATTGATTACATCACCCTGCCCCAAACCCGCCAAGGCAAGCGCTACGTGCTGACCATGGTGGAAGCCACCACTGGGTGGCTGGAGACCTATCCTGTGCCTCATGCCACTGCCCGGAACACCATCCTGGGCCTGGAAAAGCAAGTTCTTTGGAGGCATGGTACCCCTGAGAGAATTAAGTCAGACAATGAGACTCATTTTAAGAATAGCCTTATCAACACCTGAGCTAGGGAACATGGCATTGAGTGGGTCTACCATATCCCCTACCATGCACCAGCTGCAGGCAAAGTAGAGAGATGCAACAGACTGTTAAAAACCACCTTGAAAGCATTAAGTAGAAGATCTTTCAAAAATTGGGAGCAACACTTAGCAAAGGCCACCTGGTCAGTTAACACCCGAGGTTCCACCAACAGAGCAGGCCCTGCCCAGTCTGAGCTCCTATCTACAGTAGATGGAGATAAAGTTCCAGTGGTACATGTGAGAGGTTTGTTAGAGAAGACAGTTTAGATTAAATCTGCCTCAAGTACAGACAAACCCATCCGTGGGATTGTTTTTGCTCAGGGACCAAGATGCACATGGTAGATAATGCAGAAAGATGGAACAACACGATGTGTACCTCAGGGAGATCTGATTGTTGGGTGAAAACTATGAGTAAATATCATTTACTGAATGTTACTACCATTTTCTGTATATAGCTGTATACTGTATATATATGCATGTATAAGGTATGTGTGTGTAGAGTTAGAATTTTAGTTTTGGTAGTAAGTTGACGATATGGGGATACAGGGGTGGAATGTGGTAGGGTGACTTTATGCTGCTTGTATCCCCAATCGTCTGTTCTGTTTGTGCTGTATATTGTGTTCTGTACCTTTAAAACTTGTTCTGGGAGTGAAGGGGGAGAAAGAACAGCGCGCAGTTTGTTTTGAGGAAACTGCCTGACTCCCCCACATTGCGGCTCTCCGGTGTTCGTCCGAGGCACGGACAGCGGTGGGACAGAGATCTCCTGTGCTTTTAGTTAGTTTTAGCTAGCTAGCTAGGCAGAGAAGACTCCCTGGACTGTTTTTTTTCCTTTTTCTTGGGACTGTTTAAATCTGCTCGGGACTGAAAAACCCAGAGGAGCAGCGAGGGCTGGCACCTGCGGCCCCGCCGGGCCTGGACCTTCGGAGAGACTGAGTGAGCTGAGCTACACCCACAGCAAGGACTGTCTCTGTTTGCCATCTCTCTTCGGAGCGGGCAGAGGTTTTATTGTTTCATATTATTAATTCTTTGCATTTGTGGGCATTTTGTTTGTTAAATAAATAGTTTTTTCCACTTTTCTCCGAGGAAGTTCTTTTCCCAGACCGGCTGGGGGGAGGGGCCGTTTGGGTTTACTCTTCCAGAGGAACCCCTTCGGAGGTTTTCCCCAAATTTGCCCTAAACCAGGACATTAGATTTGCAGTAAAATATTGAAAACATGGGATAACCTTAGTAATCATTTAAGTGAGGAGATATTTATTCTGCAGTCTGAATAGAACAATGAGACGACACTGAAGGTCATGTAAACATGAGAAGTGACTAAAGACCTAACCAACAGCTTTTTGAATGTCAGTATACCAGAGATAAAGCTTCTTTTCCTTGGTATGCATGTACATGCATTTCTGGCAGAGAAAGGAAATTAGTTCATGCTGTAAGTCAGAGATCTCTGTGGGGCCAATAAGAAAGTTGTACAATTACCTTCTGCCTATTTCTCCTTGTTAAGAACATAAATCTTGTGCAATATTCACAGCATCTGGTGGGTTCAGCTCCACAATCTAATGCAGGTCATGTAGTTTTCCTCTATGCTAGTGAATATAGATATATCAAAAAAAATTTAATTTTCCTCAATAAGCTGTAATGTAACCTACTACAACCAAGAGGAGACTTCATTTCAAGCCTCAGCTTGGCCCTCTTTTTTTCTTCTGCCAGTGACAGAAACTTTAAAAATACTTGATAATAATAGAACATTTCATTTTATTCCCAACAAAATCACTCTCACTGGAGTCCCCTCCACTGACCTCTTAAGTGAAACTAGAAGCAGTGTTCCTTTCTCTTCCTCCCAGCAAGTCACTGGTTTTGACATGTCTGCCTGTACTATTCTTGGCCTTGGAGGCCTCTTCATCTTCCAGCTCTCCACTGATCTCTCTTCACATTTATGTCACTCTATCCTCTTGCCAAAGAGATCCTGTTCTTGACTCTCTTCTCCCACTTCCCTTGCTTCTCACTCCGGATAATTTCACCGCAGACTACACTCAATTCAGCAAAGTCTCCTGTGCTGACAATTCACTGATCTTGTTCCCTCCAATTAATATAACCTCACTCTCTTCAAATCCAAGTTCAATCCTCTCCTCTGCCAGGTTTTTACTGATGTTTAGCTATTGGTTTACATGCCAGCCAGCACCATTCTCTTTCTTTACCCCTGCAAAATTTTCCATTTATCTCCTTTTCTCATAGCACTATCCTTGTACTCCTTATCCTTGCATATAATTTTAATCCATTTGGACTCACATTTCAAGTTACTTCTAAAGCTCTTGCAGATTAGTTCTGCTTAATTGTTCTTTCCTGATTATTCACAAAACTAAAATGCTAACTTACAGCTCTCCTACCCGAGTTTCTCAATGTTTTCTTTGACTTTAAGAAATATCAAGGGTTGTTCTCCAGCTCCAAAAGTTTGATCATTGCAGGATTCTCTTTGAATCCCTTCACCAGTTCTCTTTTTACGAAAGCACAAGCATTGTAAGCTTACATAGACTAGTACTCCACGCTTTATTCACAGTGCAGTGTTTCCAGCTGTATCCTGGTGTTAGCCCTCATCACCATTTGTTATACTTCAAGTTAGTAACTTACTCCCAAAAAGCTTCCTAGCACTGATAGGGATGCCTCAAACCGCCTGTAAAGTCACCTTATCAGTATTCTTCCACCTTGTTTTGCCCTGGCACAACTGATAGTACCAGACATCTTTGCAGTTCAGTATTACACTTGTTTGTGTTTCTCTCTCAGCTGGACTAACATCATCAAACTCAGCATGTCCAAAGCTGAGGCATTCTGAACTGGGCAGCAATCTGTACAGCTATCAGAAAGAGAGAAGCACATACACACATACATGAGCACTAAGGTCCCTATCTATCTTCAGATCAACTCACACATTTCTTTCCCCTAAACTCCATAAGGCATCTGATAAAAGAGTTTACTTCTTTCTACAAACCTTGTGCTTGCTATGTCCTTAAGAGATACAGCAACATCTCTCCCCTAAAGAGAACAAGCACAGGATGACAATGGAGTTCTCACACATACAGACACAAATCACAAAAGGTCAATTGTTCCTGATTGAAGGGAAGCCACCTGTAGTGCCAGGAAGAACTGGTTTCAAAGCAAAATAAAGAGAGCTAAAAAGATTTCCAGATATCTGATGTATATGAAACACTTTATGTATGGTTAAAATGCAGAGAAGGTAAGAAGAAGCTATAACAAGAGCTACAGCTGGATATGAACAATAGCAAATGAAGAACAGAAAGGAAACTGCTCCAACACAGGATACCCCATTTCTGATCAATGCCACTACTTATCTGCACCAGATTCTTCCTCATTTTTCTTAGAGAAAGTGTTTTGCTGTTTGCCATTCCCAGACATTTTCTCACACATCTCCGTGATCGTTTGTAGCGTTTCATCTTTTACTACACAACTGGCTGTTGCACTTTAGGAGTGGTACTCCCCAGTTCAGTGTCCCCACCAAAACTTTCCACACCACAAGCTACTCATCTTTTCCCCACCACAGAAAGTACAGGGCAGGTTAAACACCTCACCTTAGTAGCCTAAATTAGTCTTTTCTTTGTATTCATTACTGCTGAACAATCTTATGCCCAGACTACAGGTTGGCTGGACAAGTACCATGCTTTTGATCTGTGTTTTATTCTGCCTCGCCTTTTTAACTGTGGTGGACGTTGACAAGAACTTGTATCTGTGGCATCAACAGGAGCAAAACTCAGCACAACAGACCCAGGTGGAGTAGGCAGCTTGGGGGTTGAGGACATGTACATTTAATGCCATCCTCATGGATGGAAGCTACCTGCACAGTAACTGTGCCTTTTACTAGCATGGCATAAACCAGAAGGACAGTATATTTCCAAATGAAGTGCTTACCAGAAAAAAACACAATGGATTTCAAAACTGAATTAGTATCAAAAGAACAAAAAAAAAAAAATTGCAGAAAATATTCTGTAGTACTGGAAGATTTTACTGTGACTGTTTCAGTTTACAATCCTGGCAATGAAAAGCAATTTAGCTACTAAGTACCATGCTCGCCTTAGGAACTAATAGACAGCTCCTACAGGCTGGGGATATGACCTTCTGTTCCATGAATTGGAACCTGCAACTTATACAGTAATGTATGTTTCTGTGAATTCAATTTAAATTAAACAAGCATTGAAAGAAAAAAAAGGTGATATCAGCAGCAAACAGATGCAAATATTGCTAGATTAACCAGGTCATTTTGGTCCCAAAGCTAGACAAGAGGCCCAAGAGCCATTTGCTGTTCTATAAGCAGACTTGTAAACACGTCTCAGCAAGGTACAGCTCCATCTGGCAGAAGACAATTTCTTGCATTAGAATTCTTACACCACTCTACTGAACCATCTCACAAGCTCTGTACATAATCCAAAGGTATTCACAGTGACACTCTGAATGTTTGCATTAAGAAAAAATGTGTCCTTTCACAGGAAGAGACAAAACAAATGCACAAAAGATTCTAAGATGGCAATATCATCAAAAGACATAGGAAATATTTTTCCTTGTTCAACAGTATAATTAGAAGGACTCATATTTTCTTCATAAATGTCCATCCTTTAAAGAGGCATGAGCAATATCAGAGCTTATCAAAAAGGCATGGTCTGTTTAAATAGACTGACGAAGTTAAACTTGGAAGTTCTTATACTGATTTACCAATTTTTTATAGTTAAATCATTACTTCCCTCCACTATGAGTTTGGATAAAGATGGAAAAAGCACACCTATCTCTTTGTAAAAAATCACCTTTTCATGGCAGCAAAATTGAAAGATAAGCCAGACCAGTGTATTCTCTCCCACTGTCACCACACCCAAGTGCCCTCACCATTACATAATTCTTACTTGCAAAGTTGTCCCATTCATCACTCATATCTAAAGTAATAAACAACCCTTTCAACCCTTTCGGACTTGGATATTTTGATTTCTCTTTATGCAAGGATGTCTTCATTTTACAACTCTACACACCAGGAATTTTCATATGCTTACTGTGACCTGTGTACTCCCTGATCTTTTGTGATATATATGTGGCCCTTGAATTGCAGAAACACCAAAGGTTTTGTGGTATATTTTCCCTGGACTGCTAAATCATTTGTGTCTTCATAAAAATTAGCTTGGTTCAAAGCCAAGTTAGTATGGGTATGTTAGAAAAATCATAGCTGTTCAATAGAAAGCTAGTTCCAATCTTAATCACTTTGTCATTACACTGCCTAAATCAAATGCTAATGAAAAATAAATCCTCTTCTGTACTCATAAAAATATATTTTAAATATTTATTAATTTCCTGTTAGCAAAATAGTTCTGTTTTATATCTAGCTAAGGATCTATAAATAATGACTTTGCTTTTAATTAAATACAATGTTTTTAGAAATGAGATGCCAAACTGAAATAATAAAACAAAGTTGATATATTAATATCTCCACTGGATTCTCTAAGGATATTTTCTCCTTCAAAGCTCATCATGTAAACAAAAGTTATTGTCAAAGATTCTAGAAAGATGTTTTCATTTCAGATTACTATTTTTGTAATCCAAAATAGCTCAGCATCTAGACAGTAAAACTTACTTTGTGAACATTGGTATGTGGAAAACTTTCTAGCTGAAGCAAATGTTAAGAAAACTTAAAAAAAAGCAAAACTGGGTAAACAGACAAACATAATAAATTATATATGCTAAACTGCAAATTTAAGATTTATTTTAGTAAGAGTCAGCACTAGCAAGTCCAACCATGACATACAAAGAAACTACTATATGAGGAAACAAAATGCTCTTCTTATTGACTAACAGTCTCCTTTTTCTTGTGAAGCATTTTAGGACACTATTTGAAGAGGTTGCAAAGATAAAATAATCCTTCAAGAATCATTAGGAAAATGCAGATTTTGTGCAAAACATACCAAACAAAATATCTCACTGATGTGGCCAGCACATCTGTGTTGTGAAGGCAATAAAATTTTTTAAATCCATTTCTTTATATTTTTTGCTTCATTTTAACAAAGTACTTAACCCATCTGACTCTTTTTTATTTTAATGCTCAAAATTAGGGATATTACTGGACAGCCATGGGATCTGGTTATTTTATAAGTCTCTTGTTATTTTTGTGCATTAGTATGAATTTGAGGTATAATATCACGTCCTCTATATGAATAAGGTCATGAGAAGAGAAGATATAAGATTTCAGATTTATCTTTGACTTTCAGCAGAGCTTTTGTTGAGTGGACTTGCTATTAATTTCAAATTCTTCCAATTTGAAATTAAGACCCTTCTTTCATCAATTTTGAAAATTTATGGAAATTATTCTAGTTATGCTGGGCTTAGTAAAAGCAAATTTCATTGTAGCCACAACCTGGAATGAGTCCTGTGATCCTAAACTACCTGTAACCAGTCTTGGCAATGGTAAATGGACAGCAAAATCATGCTTTACATCACAAAAACCCTGAGAAATAACCAGACAATATTTGATTTGCTATTCTTGCACCAAGAAGGTTTTGATAATTTTGATGTTAAATGTCATTAAATCTCCAATGGTTTTGCCTCTGGAATACATAGCTGCATACGCACAAAGGCAGAATTAGTTCCTTTTCAACACATATCATGTTTCTATGAATTCTTTAATTTATTAAAAGTATCAGCATGTACATAGAAATGAGAATACTTTCATTTCAAAATAGTGCATCATTTTCAACAGGAATTTATTTATGATAACCAAAAAGTTTTAGCTGCTTTCAATCAAATACGTTATACATAAGTAGTCATATTTAATGGTGAAATTTGCAAACAGTAGGTTCATGTCTGGGATATAACTGACTAGATGATCCTCATCTAAGGAAAATCATAAACCATTTATTTAAGAATTCTTAAATTGAACAAAGGATGCAGGAAACCAGACACAGAACCATTAAAAGGAAATTCAGGGAAAAAAAGGAAAAACTTATAAGATTATTATGAGTTTCATTGAGAATAATTCCTCTGGAATCACAGGTGTCTCCATGAACTATAAACATAAACAACTCATCTTGTGTTTCTTGTGCAGCAAAAATTCCCCCTAGTCAATAACACTTTAGGATTTCCCTTTTGTACATGATCAGAGTTGAAGATCATGTCTATTAACAATGCATGATTCTTACAAAAGTTATTCTCATAGAATTTAAATTTGCTATATGTATCCAGCACGAGCTTTTAATTTTGATAAATAATAAATGACAAATGCAGAACTTAAATGTAAATCTGTTATGTGACAACAGAAGTGTCAAAACATATTCAGTTTTCCCTGGAATGAGAATCTTAAGATGAAGCAAACTTTTGCTGAGTTATTTCCAGCAGACTAAATGGCTGACAGGTAAAGAATTGTAGTTTGTCAACTAAATTTTTGGGGATAAAAAACCAAATCAGTGTACTTCCACTTTTGTCTCCTAAATATACTGGACAAATGATGCCTGCTTCCTGCACATATATTTTTAATGTAAATTGAAATACAATGTCTGGACACCTTTCCATGCACAACCTTCACCAAGAAGGTATCAATAAGGCACAGTAGAAGAATCCCTTTCAAATCCCTATATTCCCAGGGAATCAGATCTTGTTCAGCATATGGCTACACCTCACTGTGAACTGCCCTATTTTGGTCATTCCAGGGTTAGGAGGGAAAGTATATGGAGAGAAAGCAGTAACAGGGAAGGAGAGCCACCCAGTCCTGCTGAAAACGTGGTTCTGTCTCATCTCACTCCCACCCTGCCTTCCTAAGGACAGAGCCCTCACCTCTGTCCTCTGCCACCTGACATTTGAAATGCAAAAAATCATAACAGGACCACCAAAGGCTCCCAAACAGCATGGGGTTGGATAAAGAATGAGGCTGCCATTTAAAGTCCCTTTCACTTAGACAGCCAGATGAATTATAGATTTGAACCTGGCTCAGGCAGATCCTGGTGGAAAGTCCTGACCATTGACCTAGGAGCTATACAGGAGCTTGGGTAGCACTCTGCCTTGTCTCTGCCTTTCTCCTTATTCTCACACATCTGTGTGGGGGAGGAAAAGTTTACATGCCAATGGGCTAGAAATAACAAGGGAAGAGGTATGAATAGAGAGAAAGTAAAGGACAAGAAAAGAGACTAGAGACCAATGAAGGTCAATTAATGGGTTGCAGTGTCTTAAATTTTCAGTGCACATATTATTTCAGTGTACATATTTTTTCAGTGTAAAAAATTCCTATTAATATGTTTCTGTCCTAGTTACTGATTATTTCCTCTTCTGCATTTTCCTTTGAAGAATTTTTGCACAAATGCCTGATGAGAAACTTATTCTGGGATTCAGTTCCAGATTCAGGCACATGTAGATGAGAACTATGTGTGAAAGAGGTTTTTTGTCTAAGTTCCCATGGCAGAAGGTGGAAAATTTAGTGTGTTTAGGCAAGGGAATAAAGACTTACATACCCACCAGGAGCTCAGATGGGAGCCTAGACAATTATCCCTTATCAAATCAAGTATTGTAACTCAAGCTGAAGCCCATCCTCTGGTAAAATGCTGTATTGAGAATCAAGATACTTCTGTCTCATGAAGATTGGCCAGCATAAAAATTATATTAAAATAGTGCATTCATTCACTTTTTGTTCTTCTACATTTTTCTGGAATAAAAAATACCAAGAAAATTTAGTGCTTGAATTGGTCAATAACTGAAGATAACATTAGGGTGGTTTGAAGACTAAATTATTTCAAAATGGATGTGGGTTTGATTTACTTGTTTTTCAAATAAAGTGTTAATTAAATTTTTAAATACAAACTTTTAGTTAAATAAACTATATTAATGCATATTCATTCTCATTTACTGTGGCTTTCATAGACCTTTATCCACATTTGTGGATAAATACCACTAAAATTTGTCAGTACAAATTGATAGTTTTACCCTTTAACTCTCATGAATCAGGAAGTAGTAAAAGTCAGGTGTCATGTATCAGTATTTCTTTTGTGTATGTGCTACAGTGCAACCTTTACTTCAGAGCTGCTAAAAATTAACTATATATGTATATTCATATGCATTACATAAGGTACAATATGCATTATTTAGCTTTATAACACAACAGCAAAGAGTTGGTTGTGGTCAGTCCAAAAAAGGGAACTTCAAGAAGCTAATTCTCCCCATCTCAGGATATCCCTTCAAAATGTCAGGACAATTCTTCCCTTTCCTCTCCACTGAATGCAGAACGAATACAAATGAACAGGCTGTATTTCATGGCTGAACTCGTGTGTGATGAGTCATATTTCAAGTCAACCATCCTATTTCTAACAATTGTCTTGCTGTTTATGAGGAAAATGCAGAAAGTTCTGGAGTAGCACCATCATAGGAAAACTTCTGTAACTTCTCTGTGGTGAAGCTTCACCTCAAAGGTGACCTAAAAAACCACTAACAAGGCTAAAGCCCCTTTAAAATATTATCATATAATTCATACTTATGAGTTTAGGTGTGCAGACTTTTGTGCTGTGTCTGATAACCCCACATATACCAGGCAGAATAGCCTTCAGACACCACTCATGTTGGGAAATCATCTGATTTTCAATTACCCTTCAAATTGCCAAGGCCCTGAGGGCACCCACAGACCACACAGTCCCTGTACAACCTCACTGGAGCTCCTTCCACTCGTGGCCCAGGATCCCATTTCACCCCTTTCCAGGGCTCTCCTACCCAGACATTCTCAGTGTCAGAAAAACACCTTGGAAGTGCAGTAGCAGTGTATTTTAGCAAAGGCTGGGTTTTTTAATAGTCATCTGCAATAAAAAAAGAAATTTAGTAATCTACACTAAAATAGCTCAGAAATTAGCTGCTTTTCTGAAAATCATTTTTGAAATTTCTGCATAATCAGAAAACTTAGAGATTTCAAAACCTGTAATTCTACCTCCACCTGCAACAGTAATTATGACAAGCACTGGCTTACCACGCTTTTCTTAATAATTTCAGTAATGGTTGTTTATTGTATTTATTAATAGAATCTATTCACTATCTCAAAACTTATGGAAAAGTTGACCACTCATTTTGAACTTGTTTCTATCTCTTCCTATCAGAATAGACATAGAAATTAATATTTTTTATGGCAGTTTATTCTGTGCATGCAAAAGTGTCAATTATTTTAACCTCTTAACTAAGAGAAGACACTTAATCTGTCACTGAACTTTTGAGTTTGACATCAATTAAAGTTCTCCCATTAAAAAGGAGTTATTAGAGCAACATGAAGACTTACACAATCAATCTTGTCAAAATGATATTACTGCAAAACCTTCAAAAGAAAACCTTCCTTGTCAAACAGGCATAATTTGTAGGTGGCAGGCTTTAACTTCAAAATGAAAGCCCAGAGATCCCCAAAACCCAACTTTACTCACATATATGTGATAAATAAAAGCAACTTTTTAAAATATAACATTTAAGTAACAAAATGTGACAGACTATGTATACAAGAGAATATTGCTGTGTTTCTCATCACATTAGCCACTAGGCCAAATAATCCATATGGTGATAGGTCTAAAAATGAGACATAATCTAAACTGTTTCTAGTCTCATGAATTTTATTATGAAATATAGAAAATATTATATTTTATTAATATAACCACATGCTAGCTGTACTGCAATAATCAGTGGAAATAA